>PVIR01000546.1:8932-50690 GCA_004026965.1 Petromus typicus
AGGGGACAATGTTGAGATTGTAACAAAAAAGTAAGGAAACAAATTTTATATATATGGGGGGGTGGTAGGGTGGGTGGGGCTATGGGAAAAAATGAGAATTAAGTTGTGTCTTATACTGGTACAAATCCCCATTATGGAGTGCAATCATGATGTGTATATTTAATGTACCAATAAAGATAATTAAAAAAAAAAAAAGTACTGTACTTTACAATGTAGATGCCTTTTATTTATGTCCTTAGAGTAACTTATATGTATTTCCCTTTTTTGACGTTGTTGTGAAAGGTGTTGTTTCCCCAATTTTTTTCAGTAAATTTGTTGCTCATGTAGAAAAAGGTATTGAATTTTGAGTACTGACTTTGTATCCAGCCACCCCACTGAATTTGGTTATCAGATATAACAGTTTTTGTGGAGTTTTGGAGGCATTCGATATACAGTATCATATCCTTTCTAAATAATAGCAGTTTAACTGCTTTCCTATCCTTATTCATTCTATTTATTTCTCTTGCCTAATTGCTCTGGTTAGTCTTTCCAGAAGTATATTGAAGAAGAGTAGTGACAGTGGACATATTGGTCTTGTTCCTGATTTTTGAGTGAAAATTTTTGGTTTTTGCTCATTTAATATGTTGTTGGTTGTTTGTATGTCACAGATGGGTTTTTATCAAATTGAGCTAAGGACCATCTTCTCCCATTTTCTGTACAATTTTTTATCATGAATCAGTGTTGAACTTTGCCAGATGCTTTTTCTGCATCATTTAAGGTGATCATGTGATTTTTTTCTTTGATTCTGATGATGTGAAATATTACATTTATTGATTTGCATATGGTGAACCATCCCACTTCCATGGGATGAATCCTACTTGATCGTGGTGTATAATCTTCTTCATAATTTGCTGTATTTTGTTTGCCAGTATATTATTGGGAATTTTGCATCTATGTCCATTAGAGAGATTGGTCTGTAGTTCTCTTTTTGGTTGCATCTTCTGCCTTTGGTATCAGGATAATACTTGATTCCAGGAGTGATTTTGAGAGTACTGGTTCCTTTTCTATTTCATGGAAGAGTTTGAGAAGAAGAGACACTAGATTTCTAAATTTTTTTAGATTTAATCAGTGAAATCATCATGGACTTCTTTTTGTTAGCATGTTTTAATTACATTTTCAATATCAATGGCTGATACTGAATATTTAGAATTTTAACATCTTTTTGTTTGAGGTTTGGTAATTCATACATCTCCAGAAATTTTCTTCTATATTTTCTGCTTTATTAGAGTATGTTTTCAAAGTAGGTAAAAGCTTGTCTTAATGAGGGTATGCAAGTAAATTAATAATCAAAGTATTTCTCCAAAAGCAAGAAAGAAGAGAGTATATTCATGCCAACATGAGGATACTTAAAATAAGCTTTGCTTTACAACCAGAGTTTGCTGCTGCTCTTTGTTTTTCTAAGTTCACACCAAAGCAGTCACCCAACACCCTAGTTTTGGAAATTTGCTCCCAGGTGTTCCCAGATATCAGCCATGGGTTATTACTTTACTTCAGTTATTTCTATACATGGCTGATCTCAGTTGTTTCGTGACGATTGTGTCTAATTTCATTCTCAGAGGGAAACCTTAATTCCAAGAGCTAAAGATTCCTAGGTGTTACCTCCTAGGTACTAACTACCATTTTCACTGTAGGTGTTAAAGTCAAGATTTTAAAATATTGGTTCAGTATCACAACATGATGTGAAATTGATACTGAATTCTTCTTGCTCTTTTAAACATTTTCCTACAGAGAGCCCACTCTTGTAAGATTATGCTTTCTCTTTAAATGAAGTATGATAACATATTTTTAAAGCCTGGAATTTCCATGCATCATATTTTGTCTGACAATCTTGACATTTAAAAAATTGTTATTGAGTACATTCAGCGTTTAGAAATGGTAGGTCACACCTCACTTGCCATGCTAAGTAAAGGGACTTGATAAATTGCAAAAAGTCAAACAACTTTATGAGTTAAGTGGTGGTTTAAAACATTTGTAGAGTAAAAGAGTTTTAGCTACATTTCTTCATTAAACTGTCCTGCCCAGCACCTCACCAGTGCTGGGCACAAGAGGCAGGTTAGTGATTATTTGAAATTAATTAATTGAGTGCAAGTTGGAAAAGACCTTAGAGCAAACATATTCTCTTGCTACTGTACTTAGAATGAGAATGCAAGAGGATTTTTTCCCAAAAAGTTGTATCCAAGGTAAAAAAAAAATACTAGCAAAACAATGAATTAACAACTTATTCCTCCATTGGAAAAAAAATGTAGTTTCAGATTATTATTTAAGGGGAAGTCATAGTTTGCAAACACAATTTGCTTTCTGATTTCCTGAAAACCAAATCACATATTTCTGTATGAGGAGTTTAAATTGTTAAGAGAAGCTTCTGTGAACCTTAGTAAAATAATAATGTTACTAAAAGAAAGAAGAGTAAGGATAAAAATAAAGCCTATTTCTGAATGTGGATATGAACATTGAAATATCATAAGGGTTATCTGTTCAGTCAAAGTCCTTTGATTTATTCAGTTTGAAGATATATGTTTACAAATCACACTTTACTTGAAGTACACCCTTATTTACCTGGAGAAATGAAAATTGAGGCTAATATTAGAGCTGGGATTGTAGCTCAGCTATGTGGCAAGCACAAGGTCCTCAGTCTGATCCCTGGCATCTCTCTCTCACACACATGATTAATATTATTAGCTATTCATTTTCATTTTCTTTAAAAGTTTGAACCTTAAAAATTCAATTCAAAGTATGGATTGAAATGTAGAAAATCTTTTTCAGGGTTGTGAGATTTAGTTAGACATTTATTAGACTGCTCAAACCCCAAAACCTAGATGACCAGTCATCACCAAAACCACCTCAACTTTTCTTGATTTAAGCAATTTAGAACACAACTTTCTTTTGTTTGTGATTCCAGCTTGAATTAAAACATCTTCTACCCCAAGCATCAATGCTCTTCAATATCTAATTTCACAGTTTTCTTAACACGTTATTTATTATGGTCAGAGGCATCCCAACACCTTGTGTGTATCCTTGCTAACTTTTAAATGGTTTATCTGGAGAGCCATCAATCACAAATCATGATATATATTTTAACTTAAGTTAGATCAGTTAAGAAAGAAAACAAGGCTTGTCTGGCCTAATTGGAAACATTACTCACATCAATAAGTGATAAATGCCTGTTCTGGGAAAGCATAGTTATCACTCAGATCTACTGGTAATGTATAATATGAGCAAGATTTACATCTCAAATCCTCTTCTAACTTGGGGTCATAAAGATATTGATAAACACAGTTCAATTTTTTTTTGAAAATAAAAGTTTGATTTAAAGTCACTTTCAAGCTCAGAAGATTGCTTGTATTAGAAAATAAGTAGATGTTTATTTCATTTATGACATATTATTCTCTTTTTTTTTCCTTTATTGAGTTTACTGGTACATTTTAGATAGACATTATGATCCATTCAAAATTGAAAATTTCTGCCTGTATATGATATATCTTGATTCTCATTTTTTCCCATTCTCCTGCCCTCCTTATAACCCTACTTCCCCAACATACATAATTTTTTCCAGTATTTCTTTTTTGCCATCTATATTCTTTCTTTCCCTAGTTAAAACTAGACCTCATGTACAATTTAAAGACAATGCTTAACAACTTTAATCAAATGCTACAGTATATTTCAAAAGACTAAATGTATTGGTTATGTGGTTTTATCCTGAGTGACATGTGCTAGAAATTTTCAATAATTTCTTATATGATATTTACACTACTCAAATAGTTTTCTTAACTGTAATATAACTTAATTAAAAATCTGTTGCTATCACATATACCATTTTCTTTATTTCACAAGGAAATATTAAAAATACTAAGCAGATAGATTACCAAGTAAGAAAAAGACATATGCTTCTTCCATAAAATTGTGATGTAAAGAACCCCAGACGTGCTCGCTGATTCCATGAGGTCAATTGCACTATGACAGCCACATTAGCCAGGTGATGCTCATTCACTTTACAGGCAATTTATTATAACTACAGCACTGTCTCAGCGATGGTTCACACAAATAATTTAACTTAGGTAAACATCATTTTCCAGTAATTATAGGACAAAATAAACTTTGGAAACATTTATGAGATGTAACATCTCACTCTCGGTACACATTGGCCAACCTATCTCTGATGTTTGCAGATGAATTGGCTATGGCTTGAAGATCATTAGAGCCATCTGCTTTGATGGTGAGGAAGAACTTCTGTGGTTATTTTATTATAGGAGCAGGGCATAGGGGCTGTATTAGCACATGTTTAGTGTCATGTACCCTAAGTTTTACATGCTCCCCAAGAAGTGAACAGTGTTAACCCCTTCTTATTCAGGGTTATAAGTCCTGGATCCTTCAGCACTAGCAGATACTCCCCCAGTGTCACAGCCAAGTTTCTTAAAGCATGAACTTCAGATGCATTTTCTGGTCTCTCAGTAACTTCGCAGTGTGCAAACCTCCAGTTTGTGCCTCTTAGGAAAACTTGGCAAAGATTTTCCAGCTCCCTAAACTCAAATTTCTCCTGCTGTGATAGCTGTGCCAAGGGCATTAGTAAACCTTAGGATCTTGTAGGATGTGCATTTTGGGTTCTAGCACAGACATGCTTAAATTATGGGGTCTGGTCTGATAACCTGTATGAACAGCCCTTCAGTGCTTTTGGATGCCAAAGAGTTTGACAACCATTAGCCTAGATTGTCATAAAAGAATCACTGTCCTAAACTGATGGCTTTTTTCATTCCTCCTCTAATTTTGTTTCTTTAGTATTCAAAAGTGACTTCTTGAAAATATTACAGCTTCCAGAACATTCTTTTTTGTTCTACCTCTCTAATTTATCCAGAGTATTTACTTGTAAATCTATCTTACACTGTCTATCCCAAGAATGGTAGACTTATTCTCAGTTCTCTTCTTTCAGATGTGTTTTCCTTAATAATTCTTGGTTCCATAGATCTATACATGGGGCTGCTGATATCCTCCATACTCAGACCTCTTTCCTAGTCTACTTCTCTAGTTGAGACTGATTATTTCAACATGCAAATCTAGATCATTATGTGCATGTATTCCATGAGTTCCAAATCAGCCTGACCAAAGTAGAAGTGATTTTCCTTCCCACAGTTCCCATATGTATTCCTGTATATTTCTCTTCATGATAAAAATGCAACACTAGTAGGAACACTACATTCATAAAGGTGATATCGCTTCATATATACTTGTTTCTTCCATTTTTGTCTGCTCTTCTATCAGAACCCTTTGGTATATACTATTATTATCATTATTGGAATGTTACATTTTCTCATTTTATGTATTAAAATGGTTGTTAATCTCATGGCCATTTTTAGAAGGGAATAAATAGAATTCAGTATCACACCAAAAATACTCAGCAATTTGGAATGTCAGGCAATTTTTAAACCTAAGTATATTTCATTATTTTTTTCAGGTAAAACCAAATTTTCCTTAAAAATGTGAATAATTTGCTTGCAGATAAAGCACGTGCATAAATTTGTTTCCTTGAACAACTATTGCATCTAGATATTTAGTCGCTCTCCTTTGCAAGTAGTTTTGTATTCATACACATTATTGAACAGACAATAACTCAAAAACTATGACAAGTTTTTATGAGTTCCTTCTTTTCTTATGAATTAGTGATGGTAAAAAATTATTTAATGGCTTCTTTATATAAGAAATTCAAATTATAAACAAAGAGCAAATGAAAGACAGTAGGAATAGGGATCTGTCTTTTTTAAATAAGAAGGGGGTCAAGAGATGGAGGGAGAGACAAGGGAAGGGGTATAAAAAGGATAAAAAAGGAGTTAACATGTGTTATCTACTTGTACCAACTGGTTAAAACACTATGTCCTGCATAGTAGACTGACATACATGGACTGATTTTAAAAAAAAAAGTTCCAAGGTTTCCACACAATTACTGATAATGCAGTTTGGTGTCCCTGCTTCTATTGGTACTGAAATATGAGTATTGTTACCAAAGATTGATTTCTGCAAATTTCAATACAGTGAAAGCAAGCAGGTGACTTCCTAGTGCTATTATGAAGATAAGGTTTGAGGAGAACTCTGCCTCCTGAGTCCATCCTCCTAACTTTACAGTGCATGATTCTCTTGTCAGGTCTATGGTATGTGAGGTAAGAATACCAAAGGCTGAATCAGACTCTACTACTTAATTTATGTGTATGATTCTAACTTTACAGTGTATGATTCTAACTTTGTAGTGTATGATTCTCTTCTTGGCAGGTAAGAATGCCAAAAACTGAATCAACCTCTACTACTTAATATATGTGGAATAAATGGCAGCTGTGGTTACTATCACTTAACTACGACAGAGTAAACTGATGGCCTGAGGTTTTCATCCAGGCTTGTCTGCTCACGCCTTGTACTTTCCGTTGACAATGAGGATGTCTATTGTCAAGTTTTTGTCGGTAACATCTCAGACTTCCTATTGCCTCGCTGTGCATCTAATAGTCATACCACATAGCCTCAAGACTAAATTATTTGCAGCTCTGACTTTTACAAACATATTACCTTCGTTTGTGTTGTTCCCTCCATTCTCAGCATGAACCCAGTAGTTGATACCTAACTTTTTTTTTTTTTTTTTTTTAAGGTTTTTTGAGACAGGGTCTCGCTTTGTGGTTCAGGCTGGCCCTGAGCTCAGCCTCCAACTCACACCACAGCAATCTTCCTGCCTCTGCCTCCCGAGTGCTGGGATTACAGGCGTGAGCCACCACGCCCGGCACTGTGGTATGTGGTACTGGTTGCTATTGGCCGTGAGTCTCCACGCCCAGTATAGGTATGTGGTTACCAGGGATCGAACCCGGGCCCTTGCACTTCTAAGACAGACGCCGGAACCACTGAGCTATATCCCGATACCTAACCATTTTTACAACAGTATAAGTGTATTTTGTTCCACTTAAATGTCTGTGTCACTTGTCGCTATTTCTCATAGGCGCGGCTCTTTTATATTGGAATTTTTTTATATTGATATGTTTTACTACGTCCTCCTACAAAACTGGACCATGAGTTTAAGAAAAATAAATAGCAGAAGCAAAAAGTTCTTTGTCATTTTCTTCAACCCTTTTTGTCTGAAGTAGGTCATAGCAGCACTTTCTGAGCTTCCCTGAAGTAGGCCATATGTCTCTCTTCCGGGCTCACCTTCCTGTTCTGTAAGGTAAGAAACATCCTTGTCTTTGAAGTCACAGACGCAGAGAAGGCTGAGCAACTGGGCTTTGCTAAG
The DNA here is from genome assembly GCA_004026965.1 of Petromus typicus. Classification (NCBI taxonomy): domain Eukaryota; kingdom Metazoa; phylum Chordata; class Mammalia; order Rodentia; family Petromuridae; genus Petromus; species Petromus typicus. The sequence goes on from PVIR01000546.1 coordinate 16,224, forward strand.
GCCCCGCACCGGGTCCCCATTAGATCGGACCCTCTGAGTCCCATCATCCATCTGCACAATCACCTAGTCTTTGCTGAAGCTAAGCACAGTATTACATCGGACTAAGTGAGTGTAGTGGCGCATATCCACTACATCTGGCACTCGGGAGGCCGAGCTCAGGAGCTCAAAAACAGCTTAGGTAACACAGGAAGATTTCCTCTAAAAAAAAAAAAAAAAAACTGACAGGTCTCCTTGCTTCTTTTGGGCTTTATTCACAAAGACTCATATTCTATAAAACTTAAGTAAATATTCATCTTTTCTGTTTTGTTATATCTTTTGTAACAGTCTCAGCTGAAGACTAGGATTGAGGGAAAGATATTACTTTTCCCACCGTACAATTTCTGCCGCTCAAGAAATCTCTCCTCAATATTATCTGAATAGAGCAGATAATGCTGACATTTGTAATAAGATAACAAAAATCCAGAGAGGTTAGTTGTTTAACCACAGAATTGTAAACAAGAGCCATATGGAAACCCCAAGGCAGGAAGGAACATGCGATGACATTTAACATTAACTCGTCACTGTTAAGCACACATATGCGCATGTGCGTGCATACATACACACACACACACACACACACACACACACACACACACACACACACACTCTTTCAAGCATTTATAATGTTGTGTTCATCATATATGAAGGCCTGAGCACCCCAGACACACCTGGCCCCTATTTTAACTACATGGTCTCTATAATATTACATTCAGGAATCCCTCGTACATAAAATTTTGCATCTGCATTTTTCTCAACAAAGCAGCATTAATAACAATACCTACTCTGAAGCATCACCGCATATGGTATGAAACATAATTTTTAAGAAGAAAATTCCTTGACTAAAATGGCAGCAATTATTATTACTATTATTGTTGTTAACTGTGTTTTTTAAAGTTAGATACATGTTCAGGTTCACCAAACTTTTCAATTAGGACAGCAGCGAGAACTTTAGAAAAATAAATGTCTTGGATGAGCATATGAAAAATGTTTCCGTATCAAAATGTAATCAAAGTAATAAGACTATTTCACGTCAACCCACTGTGCACCAAGATTCTTCCAAAGTGACATATTCTTTCCACATCTTAGTAAATGGAGTTCTCTTTTCGGGTGTTTTCTTTCCCTTCCTCTCATCAGCTGAGTAAATCATTTAGTCTGGAAGCACTGAGAAAACAACTGTTATTATCTATGAGCATCTCTATTTCACATCACTCTTTCTTCCTATTCCTCTCTTCTCATAGAAAGTTATAGTCATTCATTTTATGACATCTGTACCATTGTTACAATTGGTTATGTATTTGTTTTTGCCATTTGATTATTAACATGTTGAGAGTAGACAGTGAGACTTAGTAGACTTCAGCTCCTGCAGAATAACACAAACTGGTAATGAACAATTGCAGAAAAAATATTGAATGACTCCTTTGCTTATTTTTTGTATGAATAAATTAAATTTCCCTATAGGTTGATAGAAGAATAAAATTAATATGTATCAAACGGTTCTTGGGTTATTAAGATCTGGCCAGAGATTGATTCTACAGTGACATTCCCCCAGATGTAAAGATTTATTTTTTCTGTTTTTCCATCTGACTTTGATGTTTTATCAAGATGTTAGAGTCTGAATCTAAAAGGTCCCTGAGAGACCACCTGGGGTGGAAGAGGGACAGGAAATTATGAAAGAGACCCTTGATTTGTGCATTGGTCAGCACTGACCCTTGCAGAAAGAATTTTGAGAAAGACACATAGACTTGTTTTTAAGTTAAAAATTGTAATGTTTACTTCACAATTTGCTTTTGCTTTTAATTTTCTTTGTGTTAGTGCAGTCATGGACACACTATCTGGCAGAAATAAGTCTCTTTATGTGGCAGATATTAAAACTGACCCTCACCAAATGTCATGAGCACCCCTTCTGAAACAGGGATTTGATTTTAAGATCATGTTAATGTTACATAATTTCCTCTCTTCTTTAAAAGACTCAGCTCCTGGGTGATAGACTCAATCTCTGTCACCTCTTCATGAGCCTTTGTAATGCCACGCCTGGGACAGAGTGCTTGCTCAATCAATATTTGCTCCTTGAATTGAATTGAACTGCTCCTAACATTTCCATCTAAATCTGGTTATTTTCACTGTGTACTAATGTAAGTTACACACTGGATGAGGCTCTCTCTCAAATACACAAGGCATGTGCCCTTGCTCAGCCAGCCAGCCTGTGTTCATTGGCCAGTTTTCGGTGGCGAGCCCATAGTTTTTTATTCTGGGAAGTTATAAGAATAACAATTCTGCCATCACTTTCTAATTCACAAAGTGGCCTTAGTCTCTTGCTTTCTAATTCCTTTCATTTCTCCTTTGTAGGCTTGCCAATAGCCTTGGCCTTAGCTGGCCTTACATATTTCATCAGAGTAACCAATGCTAAAAATTTTTACAGGGAATTAAGTCTGATTTGCTTTGAGATATTTATTTATACCATATGGCATTTAAAGCAACTGCATTATTTTTAGTGTTAGAATAAGGCTGATGAAACTAGAGGAGGAGGAGAAGAAGAAGAGGAGGAGGAGGAGGAGAAGGAAGAGGAGGAGGAGGAAGAAGAAGAAGAAGGAGGAGGAGGAGGAGGAGAAGAGGAGGAGGAGAAGGAGAAGGAGGAGGAGGAGGAGGAGGAGGAGGAGGAGAAGAAGAAGAAGAAGAAGAAGAAGAAGAAGAAGAAGAAGAAGAAGAAGAAGAAGAAGAAGAGCCTATGCATAGTTCTGTTTTTTAAAAAAGTCTACTTGAGAAAAACTAACATACAAGTGAGAGCTCAGATCAGGAAACTTGGAAAACTTACAATGATAATTTTGCTGGAGCTGAAGACAAACAATCTGTCCCCTCAATCTCAGGCAGGTAGGTGGCTGCACACTGCACCAGACCTTATAGAGTTCCTCCTTATTGGCACTGAGTAAGGGTCATGCTGTGGGTCTCTGGATTTGGCTAGCTAGTCAGTGGACAGCCTCTTTTTATTCAGGCAACAACATGAAAAGGGCCAGGGACCTCACCTACTTCATTTTCATGCGTCTAGGGTAATGAGAGGGATCCAGGCCTAAGTTGTGCCATGGTACACTGTGACTAGTATTTGATTCAGGGATGAAGATGTACTCTTATTTTATCCAATGAAGAAAGCACAGAACTTTTTTTAATACTTAGGTAAAGATGAGAATTCTATTCTTCCAGATCTTCTAGTTAGAGAAACACACACTAATACTGTCACAGCTGTTTTCTTACCATAAAAGGAATAAATCTGAGATGACAGAGAAACACAGAATCCAAGCTTGAACATCAGTATCACCTACACTCTGAAACTGGCTGTTAACCGAGCACCATCTTTAATATGAAAGCCAATGGACAGCATATTTCACAGAAGGTTTTGTTGTTTTGTTTTGCATTTTAATAAAGAAATCTTCACATATAAGAAGAAAGGCAGAAAAATCAATGCATGATCACTAAATACTCATGCTGAAATTCTCTCACTAAGGCTAGTGGGACTATATCTGTCCTATTAGATATCCTTATTGAAGTAAAATTGTGCTTTGGCCTGAGCAGTGTTCACCAAGAAAGATCATAATGGAGCAGACAGGCTCTGATGCGTGTAACAAAGTTGATGGCAACAAGCATTTCAAACCAGCTAAGTGTTTCGCTGCTGTTTCTCTTCTCTGTGGTTAGAAGATTGAGTCATCTTTTCTGTTAGGACCAGACTCACTACCTTCATTTGAGGTTTGATTATTTGGTAACAAAATGGAAAACACAGTGATGCTGTGTTAGTGAGCTGGACGCAGCCAATTTACTTGGTGTCCCTGCCCCACGATGCAGTAGGTTTCCTTTGCAGCAATGTGGGCTTGACTTGAACGATTCAGACTCCCAGGAAAAAGGAAGTTAAACCACAGGCTTAATCCTTGACTAAATCTTGGAGCATTTCAAACCACAAATTAGAAAATTAAAACCAAAGTGTGTCCTCTTTCCAAAACCGAAGAGCTAAGTCTTACTTCACAGGCTGGCAAAGTCCACCATGCTGGTCCATTTCACTTGATTTGCCCATTCTTTGATTTACTCTCTTCGGCTTAACCCCAGCCTCTCTAAGCAGGACCGTCCAATTGTGAGTCCCAGCTCTGGAGCCAGAGACTGCAGTTGTCAGGGATAAGAGCTTTCTGTGGTGTGCAAAGTCGATCCTAAAGATTCATGGGCTCTGGATCCCCTAAATCAGCCAATCATGGGTGGAAAATACTTGGGAAAATATGGTGGTTATATTGAACATACAAAGACTTTGTTTGCTTATTCATGAAAAATACAGTATGCTGATTATTTGTGTGACATTTGCATTGCATTAGGAGTTGTGAGTGTTGTGGAATGGATTGCAAGTGTATGGAAAGATAAAGGCAGATGTAGGCATTATGTCATTTAATGTAAGGGACTTGAGCATCTAGGGGATTTGGCATCTACGAGGGCCCTAGTACCAAGACCACTTCTGAATTTCCCAAATATTGCAAAGGATCATTGAGCTGTCCAGAAAAAATATTAGTCTAAAATATACAATCTTAATTATTTAAAAAATCATTTATTATAGAGTTAAAGGTAGTTGTACCCAGACAACAGAAAACAGGAGAGAAGAGGACCCATGCATGCCATTCAGAATGCAAGAATCTTTGCCAATAGTAATTGATAATGATGTTACATTTACTTTTAGGTCAGGCATGGTATCACAAGCCTGTAATCCCAGCACTCTGGGAGGTTGAGGCAGGGATATTAAAACCTCAGGCTTTTCTTGAGTGGTTTACATTAAGTATAATATTCTAAGATGTGAATACTTAGTCTTGTGACATGCAATGATTTGTGCTCCACTAATGTTTGTGCACAGCCAATTTTCTATAGGCCTATCAAACTTCCATGTCTTGTGAGCAAGGAGCTGACAATGTCTCAGCAAGACCCTGTCTCCATCAATCAATCAATCAATCAATCAATCAATGGACTGTGGATATAGCTGAATGCAAATGTACTGAGTTCAATATCCAGCACTTCAAGAAAAAATAAGGGAAGGGAAAGGAAAGTAGCAGTTCCTTACTTATTTTATAAATGCCTTATTTTATTCTACAGAGATTTGACCAAGATGGTCAGAATAGTTTAAAAAAAACTGCAACCAATTTTGAGCATTGCAAACTGAAATTCCTAATGTAAGAAAAATAGTCCACACTATAAAAGCTGCTTATGAATGATTTTTTAAATGAGTGATTTGGAAATAAAGAGATAGACAAATAGGTTATTAATTTGAATAAATATAATCTATAAGTTCCCTCGTAAGTTCTGGCTTATTTACTCTTACCAACATAAAAACAAATTTTCCACTAGCTCAGAATTTCAGAGATGACATAGGTCAATATTTTTTCTATGAGGGTTCTGAGGTATTTTAATGAGTGTTTGTAAGAGCATAAAGCAAACTATTCATGCCTTTCATTAATTCATTTGAGAAATAGTTAATGTACTTTAATATGTTTGTGAAATATACAAACTGATGCACTGTAAAAACGAATGAAGTAAAATGAAGATTTGTGTCATAACCAAGCTGACCAGCTAGAGCAGAAGAAAGACAGGGACCTGAGAGCCTCTCTTCCGTATTTGGCATGCAAATTGTGCATCCCAGTTGTCAAGTCTGGAATTTGATTTCCTTCTACTTAAAACTAATAAGTTAGCCTGTTTCTGCTTCATAGATCCTGGCAGAAGACAGGAAACTCCGGGTTTAGAAACAAAAGACTCCATTAATCATGCACGGCACATCAGGCAGCACAAGCATCCATATGTTTGTGTCAGTTTCTCCTAATGTCCCCATCCAGGTCCACGGGGGTCACCTAGAGAGACTTGTCCTTGGCAAACTGCATTATGGGGAGGGTTGCTGATCTATAGGAAGAGACTATTTCCACTTTGAAGGTAAGCAGTGAGCTGGCGTGATGATGCTTGTCACAGAGGATGACACTGCCCAAGCCCCCAAGGCGGTAAGCACAACAGGAAATAGCTCCATTAAAGAGCAGCCAGTGTCTTACATTCTTGGCATATTGGCAGGACTCACAGGATACAAGGGATCCGTGAAGGACGTTGTCACAATACCAGGCAGGATCCGGAGAACAGTACTGGAAATGTTATATCACAAGCCCCGTCCATCCCTCTTCCATGTTCTAAGCATTTCTATTTAGTATGTCTAAGGATTCCTTCCAGGGTGAAAGAAGAACCCAGTTTGCTACAAGCACAACTCTGGGCACTTGTTGTGAAGTGAGCTGCTGTAGGTAGAACACAGAGAGCACCCAGTGTTACCAAGCACAGTTCTCAGTAGCAGCCTCTCTTTTTGTGTTCTCAAGGTGAAACACACTGACCATAGTGCAGAGAGATCCCAGCCAGACTGTCAAAAGTACTCTCAGGGTCAAGCCTGCATTATCCAGCAGTACATGGGGTAACAGCCTCCTTAGTCAGGGAGAGGGAGTAAAAACAGAACATTTATACCTGGAGGACAAGACCGAGGTCTGGAAGTCACAGAACGAGTTACTCCAGTAGTTTTTATGAAGTTTAATATTTCCTCCAGAGGCGGACCATGAAGGCCAACATGGTTCCATGCTTCCTAAACCTGGAGTTTCAATACAGGCAGGTGAGAGGACTAAAGAATTTAAATTGGGAAAACTACTACTTATAGCTGCAGCTTCATTCATCACAGGGATTCTTCTAAAAAACTCTGGGCCGGAGTAATGTATGTAAAATGTGTCAGGAATCTCCAGAATGCTCCCACATGGAGTACCTCAACTGCTGTCAACTCAGTTTTTATTCTCAAGATTCAGGTGTTGGACATTTGACTCCCAGTGTGATGATACTTGCAGTTGAGAGGCTTATGTAGATAATGAATAAAGTGAGGTCAGCGCCTGTGTCTTAGGAGGAACTGGTGCCTTATAAAATATCAGAGCACTCTCCCTTGCCACTTGAGCACACAGGACTGGGGCCGCCGTCGAGGAGACCCTCACTAGAACCTACTGGCACTCTGCCATTGAACTTCCCAGCTTCCAAAGCTGTGAAAACTAACGGTATGTTACATGTGTCACCCAGATCGTGGTCTGTTGTGGGCAGTCCAAGTAAACAATCGACTAGAGCTGCGTGGGGACTCACACCTGTCGGTGCATCTCGCTTCCTCTACCTGAGGAGAATCACAGCCTCTCCTGTTCACATTCCAGACCTCATGCACATACCTCATGCTGACAAGTTCTGACTCAGCAGAGATAAGTTTAAGAAACGTAGCTAAAACGTTATATCTGTGATGATCAGAGCAATTATGATGTGGAACTGGGTACACGATTATTAGCTGAAAATCAGATTACAAGGGCAACATGAATGTTATGGAGTAAGTGATATGAGACCCATAGTGACCACAAATAAATGTAGTTCTGATCTACCTCAGAGTTAGGCTGTTTTCATGTCCTGAGCAGCTCCTTGTATTCACATGCTGGTTGGTGGCACTCTAGCATTCTCCTACCAAGGGAGCTCCTTTGGGAAAACTAGTGTCTTTGATGAAACTACAGAGATAGGAGAATCATCTCAGGGATCGCTGGAGACATGAAGCAGACAGGAAAGATAATAGAAATTTGCAAGAAAACGATAAAATATAGGTAAAAAGAACATAGGGACAGATTGCTTGTGATATGGCAGTGGTCCAACAGGTAATGGATCAGGGGCAAGAAAAAGGAACAGAAGAAATGAGAGGGATAAAGATATGCTATGTAAAGGACCTCATCACTCCAATTAATGTAAACTATGTGCCATAACATGAGCTAAGACAAATAACCCCAACAAGTATGAAAAAAAGGATAGGGGAACTGGAGGAGGGAAAGGGAAAGGGTTTAAACAAGGAAACAGTCCATAGTGTGTACACATAGCCACTCCCTAAGATGACTCTAAACTGCATGAATTGCAAATATGCACATGTAAAAAATGTAAAAAAGAAATTTGCAGGAGCCCAAGTCCTTCACTGACAGGTGATGGCAATCACCACCAAAACAATCATTCGGGAATAGAACAGCGCTGCTAGGTCTGATGATATATTGAATGAATTACACATATTTGGAAGAATAAAATACTTTTCTGAGGAAGAGAAGAGTGATACTGGAAGCATGATTTGTGAGACGAGTCTGTCTGAAGAAGCCGGGAAGAATTTAGATTAAAGAAAATACACCTTAATCTGTAGGCAAATGAGCACTACCTTAAGATTCTGTGCAAAAGCATGGTACAAACAAGGAGTAAGTTAAAGGAATTCAAAAGGGAACATATTTGGGGCAGAAACATAAAGTAAACATCAGGCTACTGTCTTATTTAAAGTAAATGCATGATGATCAGTGATTGGCTAACTGATAAGAGCAGTGTGGAAGGGGCTGTGTGGTTGACATTGTGAAGGAAGAGTGGACACAACTAAGTGACCTGTAAAGTTGCTTTTCCTGAATTTTGTAACATTTTACACTAATTCTTAGAGACTTGTATTCACTGAGAACAACCTCATGCCACTTATACTCAGCTCCTGATCTTAGATTTCAAACTTTTTAAATCTTGGCTTTATTGTTAATGGGACTTCTCTCTGGCTTAGGATAGAAGCACAATAGGCATTCCTGAGTCCAGAGCTCATCTTGATTATCTCTAGATCTGAAGAAGATGCAAACATTCATATGCTCTTTCAATAGAGAACAGTTTTTGCTCTTTTTCATCAGACAAGTTATGGTTGTATGTCGAACTACTGCTCAAGATTTATTTCCATTATTTTGGAAATCACATTTTATAACACTACATATAGATGTCATTTTAACAATGGGAAATTTATATTAAATCTGGTTGAGATTTTTAGTTTGTTTTAGTTTGTTTTACTTGTTTTAGTTTTAGCTTGTTTTGTCTTCAGTTATCTGTAACTACTTCCTCTTAGGTCATCAACATCAACTCCCCAAATATTAGCCTTGTTAATAATGAGTTATCTGTATATATTTACTTTACTTTTTCATCTCAACTTCCTTTCTTCAGGAGTCAGGTATCATCCACCAGATATCTTGAGACCTCACTTTATAAACAGTTACATAACCAGGATGTTTTCAGAATTCTTTTCATTTCATTCTTCCATTTTACCTTTTTTGTTTCTTGTCTTTTTCTTCTTTTTTGTTTCTTGTCTTTTTCCTCTTCTTGTCATGTTGCCTAGCTCATCTTGAACTGTTGAGTTCACACAATCCTGTCTCAGCCTCCTAAAGAGCTGCAACTATACTTGTGCATCAACGTGCTTAGCTTAGAAAGATCTTAGAGTCTTATGTACCTCTTAATCTATATTACATTTATTCTAGGAATATAATTTGAGATCATAACATGAAGTTAAATAAATCAGACCCACAAATTTAAATATTACATGGTTTATTCTGCACAAGAAAGCAAAAATATAAACAAAGCAAAGAATACTGAACAATAATAGAAGATATGGAGATAGATCTTTTGCAAAAGGTAGGGCAATAAAGAGATGGAGGGAGAGAGAAAGGGGAAGAAAGAGAAGAAGATGAAAAAGTCAGTACATGCTATGTACATATATCAACTCCTCATGAGGGATATAATCATTATTTACTGTAAACATTTCCCAATAAAAATTAAAATATAATCAAAATAGATAAATTTCCTGTTAATGGCTCAATATATTTTTCTTTAGTTTCTCCATTTATATAGCCTTAGTTTCCTTGGGCTACAGTGATCAATATGACAAAAATGGTGACATAGAACAACAGAAGTTTCTGTCTAACTCCTCTGGGGATGAGAAGACTAGGAGGGGCAAATGAAATGAGGAAAACAAGAAAGGAAAAATTGGACAGAAGTCTTTGAAAGTAAGGAGAGGAGAAAGGCTGGAAGAGAGAGGAGGAGAATGGAAGAAAAAGGAAGAAACCACACACATTATGTACAAGTACAAATTCTCTATGATGCATGTGATCACAAAAATATAATACTTTTTAAAAAATTCAAAACGTTAGCCATATCGTGCCACTTCCACAAGCTACAGGGCATCATGCTTTCCCTCTTTCTGCCTTTGGAACAGTTTGCTGGAAACCATTATGCTTCTTTTCCAGGTGCTATTTTCCCCATGCTTCCTGTATGACAGCAGTCACACTCTGGAGGGCCATCCAACTGCTATGGCCTCATTTCATTACATCGACCTCAACTCTACTTCCAGATGAGGCCATAAGGGGGGCCCAGCTCAAGACGGAGCAGTTACTGACACTGAGAAATGATAAAGTGTGAGGTCCAAGAGCCTGGGCCTTGGAATGAACATTCCCTAGTTCAAGGCCTTGTTCCCTCATTAGCTGTGATCGGAGTCAACTTACTTAATTTTCTGATTAATATTTATGTCTTATTGCCAGGTAAGAACAATGATAATACCTATATTTTTGAAGTTTACTAAAATAATAATAAACATGATTAGCTCAGCTTCTGGTATATACAGAATGTCCAAGAAATATTAATAATGAATCCTATATTAAATGTATGAGCTATTTCTTAATGTATGTAGGAATCCTTGTTTTGAAACTCAGGAGATTTAAATTAGCTCAAGAAAGTAAAGGGTGTTCCTGAACCGTCTGTCATCTGTTGGATGCTGGTTTCTGGGAATGTCTGGAAACAATGGAAAGAAACACATAAGCCTCCTCATGAGAAGAGCAAGAAGTCTCTGAGTGAAAACTCGCCTCAGAAAAACAGGAAGTTACCAATGGCCAAATGGATCCCAAATTACATTATATTCAGAAAGGAAAAGTGATCCCAAGTATCACCGTGCCACCATCATGGGTTTCCACTTAGGTTTAATAGTAGGAAAGAACCTGGAGTTAGAAAAAAAAAAGAGTTTTAGACAAGAGGAAAGAGTCAAAATGAGACATACGGTGGGTCAATTGGCAGAATGCTATGAGTAAATGTGCACATTAACACACTCCAGGCCAAAAAATGAAAAGCTGTGAGATTAAAGAGGATAGAGCAAAAGTTATAATGAAGACAAAACATTCAAAATATGTTACATGCATGTCCTAATCTGCCCCAAATGAAACTCCTTCATTAATTTCAAGAAAGAGCAACAGTACTGAAAACTAAAATGTTAGAACATAATTGTCATCACTTTGATGAGCCTCAGAGAGATTTCAAAACAAACTTATGATACAAGTCATTCTGTTCTAAATTTTTGTGAATATATGAAACTCTGGGAATTCCTGGGGGGTCCCAGAAGTATCTGGGGAAATGTGAACATGGGGGACAGATACTGCTCGGCGCAGATGATCCCGACATGGGAAGCAAAGGACAGAGCGGAGGTTGTGAAGAGTAGGAGCAGCAGTGCTTGGACTGCTTGGCTTATTTAATTGATCCTGGAAATGGGCCTATTAGTGATGAATTATTATTATCATACTCATATTATATCAAAAGAAAATGGTAGCCTGAAAGAAGAGTAGGAAATGTTTAGTCCAAGACCAATATTAGTAGGTACAAGCAAATTAGTAGGTACAAGTATTTATTTAACTCAAGCAATCTGATTGCACGAGCTGAAAACATACTATGATTCATGTTAGAAATGTTCCAGAGCAGAAGTCAAAGACCTTTTCTAGCAAAAGGTCAGATAGAAAATATTTTCCGCTTCGAGAGTCACGTGGTCTCTGTCACAGCTACTTAACTTTGGCACTGTAGTGCAAAAAACAGCCGTAGAAATGTGTATGTAAACGGGCATGGTTGTGTTCCAATAAAATTTATTTCCCAGAGTAGAAGTGAGCTAAGTTTGGACTCTACGCCGCCTCATGCTGGACCTGTCTCTTCTAACAGCCAAGACAAGTGATCTGTGCAAATTTTGGAGACTGGTTTACGGAAACGACATTTTACCTCATCATTTCTTTCTCTTCTGTTACCATTAACTTCTCCTGAGCAGGTCAATTATTAGCAGTGATTTACTCCACTCAGAGAATTGAGTCCTCTCCCCAAATAGAGCTGGAACACAGCCTCCGTGTGAATTTTCCATGACAGATCATTTCTTCTCGCACCATTCTTTGCACCTGTCCATCGCCGGCAAGCTGCTTACGTCTCTCCACCTGCTTTGCTTCTCACACATGCACTCGTCCTTTTTCTTCTTACTAACTTTCTGTTCATTATTCTACTTGTTTATAATTCTGAGATTTTCGTTTTTCTTTATCTCTGTGAATTTTACTCCACTTCCCTTGGACTGCTGTGCATACAGCACTCTGATTCAGATCCCTCATTCCCATGACTGTGGGTACCGTAGAAATCCCATGAGCACTCCATGTGAGTAAGGACTCAGTCATGAGTAGGTAAACTCTTAAGAGTTGAACCTTATTCAAAAGTTGAAGTTTGTTATTACAGCATGAAACACTGACAAAAAGATGAAACCATAAATACTCTAAGGTGAAAGTAATCTTACTATATTCTTCCAAGAGACTATTTATGAGGGCTGGAAAGAATATTACTAGCAATACCTCTACCACTGCTTTGACTAAAAATAATAAAGTAAAGATGTTCAGAATAATGGATTGAAGTAGTTTCACAGTCCATTGAATAACGTATTCTGAAATCATAAATCTCTTAATTCACTGTCTAGAGGTTTTTTTTTTTTTTTTTTTTCTAGCTTTATAAGAACTGGACATGTGAGAAACAAGAAAATGATTTTTTTAAGTTTTCCTTCCAATCTGACCCCATTCTTATTCCTGATTCTGATTCTTTAGGCAAAAAGACTAGAGCTTGTTTTCTCATTTATATTTCTCTTCCTCCAGTTCCCCATCCCTGTAGGTTACAAACATGATCAGAGTTCTAGATTTACAAGAAGTTTAAAGTAACTCCCTCCAATCAATCACTTCTCTTCCTTTTTTGCTAACTTTCCACCCCAAAAAGTCTCAAGGTGATCCATGCAGTACCGTGGCTGGTCTTGTTTGTATGATAAGAGATTAACTTTGCTACAGAATAATTCTGAAAATGTCATTCTCGTACTGACTGAAACAACAACAAAACACTCAAAGGCCTTTCACTGCTTACTCACAGTACAAACATTTCCTGATCTCCAAGTTTTACTTTTCATTTTCTTTCTCCTAAAGGCAGAAACAAAATAGAAAATCTCTGTGTGTCATTCTGGTTAACTCTCGTATTGGTTTTTCAAGACAATCAGAGTAAAGTACCACAAGCTGCATACTAAAATAACAGGGTTTATTGCCTCTTATTTGTGGAGGCTTGATCTATAGAATCAAGGTTAGTGAATTTCCAGGAGCCTCCATGAAATGACTGATTCTTTCTGAAATTTGAGAGAAAAGAAAATCTATGCATGACTCTCCCCTAGATATTCGTGGTTTCCTAGAGATGTTCAAAAATCCTTGGCTGGTGGCATTGTAAATTCAATCTTCATATGCTTTTCTCCTTGCTGCTCTGCACTCAAATTTCTCTTTTCTTAAAATATAAGAATGTCAGTGATCCTAGGTCAGGACCAACCTCGACAGCATGTGCAAAGACCCAGTTTTCACATAAGATCACATTCTAGACCAGGAAAGCCTGTGGCTTCCACATATGAACTTGAAGGGAAACGTTATTTAGCTCTTCATAGCCCCCTCGGGGTTCCAGCCCTTAGACAAAGCATTTCCTTGCCTTCTGAAACTTCCCTACTTCCACGGAGAAGAGATATTTTCCCCTGCTGAATATCTTCATGATAATCCCCTCTCTAATACAATAAAAATTGTTTTTAGAAATTAGAAGATTCTTTTCCTCTGTTTGCTATGTTACCATTTTTGCTGTGTTATCTGATAAGGTAGAACCTGAAAAATATTTGCTGAGTTAGAGACAAGCCCTTCCACTCCGTAGATATGACAGAGACTTTAACGTAGTTGAAATCCACCAAAAAGTTCTATCTTTATATTTTGTACATTTTTACACCAGAATGCTAAGGAACATTTCAGTAAAGTGATTAAGAAGATAGACTTAAATGACACATTGATCTTGTTATGTATGTATGAATGTAATCAGATGTATCAACTGCTTAGAAATATCTCACAAATGTCATTTATCCAGCATGACATGTAATCCCTACCTTGATTGAAAGCCGCTTAAAATAATACCTGTGATTACCTAATATTATTACCTTATCTACAACAAATAGCTACAAACTTAACATGCTGACAAGATTTCCAAAGGCAAGTTTTCAAAGACACTATCTTGATGACAGGTCACAGAAAGGCTTACATGCACAAGAGAAAAATGTTGGAGTCAAGTGTATGAAGAGGAAAAAAAAATAGCAGAGGACAACTTGGGTAAGACTGAGGAAGCCGTCGTCACCACTGCTCAAGGAGAACAAACAGCAATTGTACTGGATGAAGGTGCAGATCTTACCTTTGACTTTTAGTCATCTCACACAATTAGTCTGAAAAGCCATTTTCAAATATCAAGGGCAATACAAATAGTGTTGTTATCATCACTCACTCTTCAAACCAGTGACCTTTACATTGGGCTAGCTTCCTTGGCAAGGAAATTTGGCAAGAAGCTACCAAAGTAACATTAAATGACAAAAAATTCTCTTCTTGTCGCTATGCTATCTTCGTGGCAATTTAACAAAACACCTAATTTCAGGCTCAGAGGTAAAAATGCTCAAGCAACCCACCTGAGACTCCCAGGCAGCATATTCATCAAAACGAGTTAAAGTCACCTTCTGAATAATTGCTGTGGAGGTGCTTTCACACAGCAAGAGACACATTTTCTGTGGGCTGTGCGATTGATCACTAAGTTCTAGTAACAGGTGCATCTGGCTTCTGGGGCCTTGAAACATGACAGCCTGTAGAAAAACTATTAAAATCACTTTACTAACAAAGAAAAATCAATTGTTCTCCACAAGGAGTTGCCCTTCAGTGCAATCAATATACAATAGTACAGTACTGGACTCAGAAGCCTGTGGACAGATTTAAGCTTTTGATTAGATAAAAGGTATAAGGACAGGGAAGATCTTTTTCATCTCTCCTATGGACTTCCAAAGATAAAGATGTATTTTGTTGTAAGTTGCATCTAGTTTCCTTGCAGTACACCCACTTGTTAAAAGCACAGTGTTTTCCTATTGAGTATAATCCTTTGTAGAGTATCATTTTCCCTGTGTTCAGTTCAAAGTATGTGTTAGAGTGTTGGAGTTGGAAAGAGGCGTGCTTAGGAGACAAGTTCAAGAGTCAACACAGAAGAACTTGTGAGCACAAATCAGTTGCTTTGTTAAGAGCTCTGCATGAAAAGTACATATTATTCATGATTTTTCTTCTAAGTGTAAGAAATATATGAATTAAGATGTCAGGTCTTGGTACTTTTTGTGCATTTCTCTACCAACAAATCAATAGTGACCTGTCATTTAAAGATAAGTGTTTGAAAGCTGAAAAATGACATTTTTATGGCATTTACAACCTCTGTGTATTTTCAGAATGTTTTGTCTGCATGCCAGCAATCTTTGAAGCAGGTACAAACCTTGAAATAAACCTTGGTTCCAGCTGTTCCAAAAAAGAAGGGCAAATTCTCTGTAACAAAGAACTTGATGCTGAGAATATGAAGTGCTTTTTACTTAAAGAGATGTTACAGCTGAATAGTTTAGACAAAACCCATTGAACGATATTCAGTAACATTCCATACTTAGCTAGAATGTGTATACATGAAGAGATGTGAAACTTGCTGTTAAAAAAATGTTAAATTATTTAGATTTTTTAAATAACTGGCAATACAATTCAGTATCTCTGTAATGAATTAATTATATGCACTGATCACACCAAAGTAAAGATATTTTGTAATTTCCATAGGCTTAGGGAGTACATTTTATTAAGGAGGTAAATTTTGGCCCATTCACTGAAATTTCCAATCTCTTGGGTTTGCGTTTAACTTCCATACATTAACAGAGCCTCTCTAAAGCTGTTTCAGTCATATGCAAATCAAGTAAACTGTCAGATGCAAAGCAGTACTTCTCAGTCCATGCATCCAAAAGAAACCTGGAAGCTTGACAGGCAGCATTAGGTCCCAAGATCAAAATTCAAGGATGGGGGCTGGAGATTTAGCTCAGTGATTCGGTCACCTGCCTTGTAAGCATAAGGAGCAGAATTCGATCCCCGGTAACCACGTAAAACAATGTCGGGTATAAAGACTCTTGCCCACCAGTAGTCAGACCTTCAAACCAGTGTCAGGCATGGTGGCTCATGCCTGTAATCCCAGAACTTGGGAGGCAGAGGCAGGAGGATTGCTGTGAGTTCAAGGCTGAGCTCAGGGACAGCCTGAACTACAAAAGTGAGACCCTCCCAAAAAATTTGAAGACAGGAAGGGCTACAGAGTCCAAAAGCCATCAGAGATCTCTGAAAGTGCTTATTTCAAGGTTGCTTGTACCTCATGCCTCCTTCCTAACTAACAACAGTAAAAACAGTAGAAGACTGTACAACTGACAGTGGGTGTTGAATATAAAACAAAATAAAATAAAACAGGATAATAAAAATATACATTAAACAGAATTAGAAACAAACTTAACATGAGTGATTTCAATATAGATATGTAGGTATGTAAGATCCACAAAATGTAATGAATTAAAATTGAAATTGAAAGAAAGCTCAAGCAATGCTGTTTACATAAAACATACTTTCAAATAATAAATTTCATAAAGATTTCAAAACATGAAAAATTACTGACAACACTAAAGAAGCTGCACTAATATACAACAAAGTTGACAGTGAGGTAAAATACATTATTATTCATTTTATAATGATACCAGAATCAATTAGCCAAATAAAAGAATACCAAATTGTAAACATCTAACAAAGTAGAATTTAACAGAACTACAAAAACATACAATCAGATTTATAGTTGTTTTGAGAGAACTCTCAACCAAGACACAGATAAATCAAGGAAGTTGTAGAAAAGTAGAACAGCACATTTCATGAACACAGTACATACAACAAGTGCACAAAATAAGTTACATTAAGCTCAAAGTAAAAGGAATATATTTCACTGATTATAATTTATAAGAGAGACATTGATAGATTTCCAAGTTTTAGGTATCATGGATTTTAAATTTTTCTTTGATCAAAATGTTTCACTTAGTTCTGTACCTTTTAGATCTAGTATATGTACTGCAGCAACTGTGAATTTATATTGTGCTAGCCTTGTAATCCCAAAGACATGAATCATTTACACTAATACTTGCTAGAATAACTTGGGGAATTCTCTGATCAATCTGGCTTTTTTTTTTTTTTTCCATGAGAGAGAAGTTCTAAAATTCATTAAAAAAAAAAAAATTAGGTTAATCATTGTGATTCAAATTTTAAAAATTCGTAGGCAAAGTTTACTAACAATAAAAAATAGATAAATTAGACCTTATCAAAATGTAAGGCATTGTGTTTTAAAAGTCAATGTAAAGAAAATAGAAAAAAATCTCTTTGGTATGAGAAGCTGAAGATACAAATGAGCTCTACAGTGTAGGATAGATACTGTGATATAGAAAATATTAAAATAGTAAAAGAGGTTAAGGTTTTATAATGTGTGGGGAACTATAATGTTAAAAACAAAACAAAACAAAACAAAACAAAAAAAATCAAAACCAGGGCCGGGGATTTAGCTCAGTGGTTCCAGCACCTGTCTTGCAAGTGCAAGGGCCTGGGGTGGATCCCTGGTAACCACATACAATACTGGGCCTGGAGACTCATGCCCAGTAGCAATCAGTACCACATACCACAGTGCCGGGTGTGGTGGCTCACGCCTGTAATCCCAGCACTCGGGAGGCAGAGGCAGGAGGACTGTGATGTGAGTTGGAGGCTGAGCTCAGGGCCAGCCTAAACTACAAAGCGAGACCCTGTTAAAAAAAAAAAAGAAAAAAAAAAAGAAAAAAAGCAACATATGTATAGAGAGGGTGGGGGTGGGGAAATGGAAAAAAATGAGAATTAAATTGTGTCATATACTGGTACAAATTTTCAGTGTTGATTGTGATCATGATCTGTACATAAAATGTACCAATAAAATCAATTTTTTTTTTTAGGTTTTTTTGAGACAGGGTCTCACTTTGTGGTTCAGGCTGGCCCTGAGCTCAGCCTCCAACTCACATCACAGTCCTCCTGCCTCTGCCTCCCGAGTGCTGGGATTACAGGCGTGAGCCACCACGCCCGGCACTGTGGTATGTGGTACTGGTTGCTGCTGGGTGTGGGTCTCCACACCCAGTATTGTTATGTGGTTACCGGGGAATCGAACCCGGGTCCCTGCACTTGCAAGACAGGCGCTGGAACCACTGAGCTAACTCCCCAGCCCTAAAATCAATTTTTTAAAGGAAAATAGAAAAAAAATCTAAAAAATGGAAGGAATTTTTTGCAAATCATATATGTATGAAATATCTTTACTTTGACTATACCAAGAATGCTTGTAACTCAATGACAGAAAAATGAAAATCCCGAATTAAAAATTAGTAAAACATAAACAGGTATGTTTTGATCAAAGAGCATATGACAAGATGCTGAACATTGTTAGTGATTGGATAAATGCAAATCAAAACAACAGTGAGATAATATTCATACCCACTAGGATGGTTAAAATTAAAAAGTCATACAATGACAAGTACTTATTGAAAAGATGTTGAGGGTCATATCTCAGGGTTAGAATATGTGCCAGCAGACACAACATCTTGGGTTTTATCACCAGCACGCCCCCAAACACACATATGCAAAACTACTTTTCCTCTGTTTATGATAATAACTGAATGCATAATTTAGCCCTTTTATTTCATTTTAGAAGTTATACTTAGAAAATTACAGTTTTTAAGCTGTTTTAAAGTATGTGATATATTCAAAACTTTCCACATTGAATCATAATGTTGCTCCCACGAAGGATGTAAAAGGTCACACCAGAATACGTTTCCCAGAAAGACACAAAGAAGAAAACATCCAGATGATTTTCAAAAAAGCTATAATTTTTTTCAGGTCATCAGAGAGCCATGACTGAAAGACATCCAGAGGAACTGAATCCAAAGGAAGACCAGTCCCTCCATGGAGAGACAGGATGCTGCTTGAGACAAAGTAGAAAAACAAACAGCAGCCATCCCCGAACACAGAGAATCAAATTAATGAATTCTTTCAGTGACAGCTTAGAAACTAGTCAGTTTGAGATTCAAGGAGACTGCATACCGCTTGCCAGCTCTTTGCCATGTTTCTCTACCAGGTGACCATGAGGAAGATGGCACGGAGCGGAAGTTTGCAGTGTATTGAAAGAGTCTACCCATGTTAGACATTCAAGTTTCTCCTTTCCTGTCATATTCACTATGGTCTCGTATTCTCTGAACTTCTGTGAAGCATACTAGATTCACACTCCATCTTTTATGGACAGCCTATGCTCTTCTTGTACTCTACAGTTTCCTTGTCTTTTCTTCTCTGTCTTGAGGCCATCAGATAAAAACATGGTGTTCCTCTTCTTTCTTACTCTGGCTACTTTCATGGGTTAATCCCATCCCTATACCAATAGTTTGGTGTAAGTTTGTGTATCCTTTAGGATTCTATGATTCTCTGGGTCTAATATTTATCCATTCTAAGAAAAGTTATTTTGCCTCTAGACGAAGAGAAAAAGACAGGTCCCCAGTCTTTCATCAATGTTCCTCCTGAACTCAGAGTACAATTACATCTCCCTGTAGCTGGAAATAAGTCAGTGAGTCTAATATTCAATGAATTTCTCTGAACTTCTCTAGTCACTTACCTTAACTGAAAAGATTTTATTGATTTGTTTTTGCATGATTACCTTTCATGGAGGGCAATAGCTTTATTTTCTCTAAAACGACCTGCCATGATTTGCCTGCTGGTTGATTAAACTTCAGCAAAGTTAGACGAATGACACAGAAGTTCATCCTATGACTTCTAGTACTTGTACTTCTAGAAATTTAATGAAGTAAAGAAATGAAGTATAAGACAAAAGTATATGGGCATATCCATCTGTGGCTAACTATTCCATCCCCTCAAAATTAAAACAAACACAATGGCTGATAGTGGAATTCTGCTGTAATCATAGAACATTTATAGAATTATAACCTTTAAAAACAACACTATTCAAAACACAGAAGATTATCTAGATCAACAAATCTGGTTATCAGGATATTGTTCCAGATTTTTTTTTAAATCAAGTAGCAAGAGCTGAGTGAAGGTGGAATCTATTCTGAAATTAAAACAAAAAGAAAGTCAAAAGCAAAAAATTAGGAGAGCTCTTGAAGGGACTGCAGATATAACTAGGAAAACTAAATGACTTTTTTGATTTCTACCTTTGCAGGCTCACAATTAGCCTTCACATAATGTATATATTACTCTTCAACCACAATAATAATAATAATAATAATAATAATAAATAATGAGGAACCTGATATGGCCATATTCACTCTCCCTTCTTATCACACCAGGACTCAACCCCATCTTTTCTGAGCTCAGCAGAGTGTTCACAGAGTTTCTCAAGTATGTATTATGTGTATTCTTCTTCTCTAACCCTCTACTATTGGTCAATTATCTTAAACTCTCTTGCTATGCATTGTAAAAATCAAAGTGAAACAAAACAGATTTTTTTTTCATTTCCTCCTACTCACAGGCAAAGTTTGCACATATCTTATGTCAGAAACAAAATGAGTAAAGTCTTCTGAAGCAGAAGAGTCCACAAGAACTCTTATATGCCTGGAAAAGTTAAAGGAAGGTCAGTCAGGACAAAAACAGATTATTCTGCACATGACCTTTATGGCTCTTCTGCTCCCAGATGACAAATGCTTGCGACAATAGAGCATGTCTTCATGGGCCACATGCCTAAGGAAAGATTGCTGTGGACTGGTCAGCTGAGCTCATTTATGTCTATTCCTCTTCACACCTAGAAATTTGAAATTCTGTTGTTCTACTTTCCTTTTGTGTGTTTGTCAAACTCATATTGGAATGTGACTCTTCAATAGGTGTTTAGCATGTTAATTGTATACTTTATAGATGGTTAAATTTAAGCAAATCCTTATTCCAGTAGGTTAGAAGACATCAAAACAGAACGTAGATAAAACAAACTGAAAGGTGCTGTCATATAAGTGAATTTAAGAGCCTTTCCAGAGCTTGTACTTCATCAAGCTCTTGTATCTTCATCAAAGATATCTCTGTGCATTGAAAGGACTCAGATCATTTGACATTGGCCCCTTGTGCTGACTCGACTGAGAGTATGTATATGTGGCACGTGAACATGAGTTTGAGCAAAAATTCTCTGCAGGGTTAGCTGTGTGAGCTTTGATGTCCATGCCCCTCACTCAGTTGTGTTTTCCTAGGAGCTAGGAAAACATTACCAGTCTCTGTCCCATGACTCTCCATTCAGATTCCTGGATGAGACCCTTTTCAAATTCATCTATTTGCATATAGTAAATCTTTAATTCAGTCTTCAACAGGAGTTCTCTGTAACTAGACTGAAAATGATAACCAACTCATGATGGTCAACAAATTCATTTTATAAGGACATTCAGCTCATATAGTCTGTCTCTCCATATCTTTCTAGGGGGATTCTTACAGAATTTTATGGAACTAACTTTCATTGGCATCTGTGATTTCTTCCACTTGTACAGTCAGATCCATGGGCTTTCAGGCCATAGACCTGAGCCAGAGTAGCAACCCATCTACATAATTCTAGCACCTGAGAGGCCGAGGCAAGGGATTGCGCTTCCCAGGTGAGGGACATAAACAAAGTTTCTTACTTAAAGGTGTGCAATAAACAGACAATATAAGCCTAGGACTCATGGTGAACTGTTTTCCTAGTGCTCAGAAAAGTTGCCTGGGTAGAATAGGGTCTCATGGACATGTCCCACTTCTACTAACTCTGAGAGATGCTGGAAAGCAGCTCACTGCAGCTTCGATAGCTCAAGGTCATCTTGTTAATTTCACTCTCATTGGTCTGTATAACTCTTCTCACAGACTCCAAAATGTACCAGTCATTGAAACTATAGATGGTGACTCTATTCCCCGAGATACCAATGATACCTGAATTTCTACTGTTTTCTTTAGTATCCACTAGTGGTACTTTCCTCCTTCTTAAAATTTATATGTAAATATATCTATTTTGCTTGTTCAAATTCAGTCACTTTCATGAGTCCTAGAATTAGCCCAATGAGCCAATTTTTATCTGTTTCTCTCTGTTGTATTTTATATTGCCCAATTATTTTTATAGCCAGTGAATGTCTACTCATAACTCAAGGACCTGCTCATGTCTTTTGCTCCCCACTCACCACCAAAGTGAAGTTATTCTCTCCATTCTCAGTCTTCTTATTTATATAACTGTCATTATGCTCATAATATTTATATAATAAGATCGGCAATGTGTCTCAACCACAGTGTAAACTCTGAGAACAAGGAACAATCTTTTTCAGGTCTGTTTTTGAGCATCTAGCATCATGTGTGCAAAGATGTAAAGATCTATAAATGTTTATTTTTAAATGAATAGACGGGCTATCCAGGGGTCATTGAAGAAGTAAGTAACCTCTGATCTGGGAAAACACACTATTTGGAAACCCTAGTATTACCAGTTAGGGTGAGTGATCAGGCAAAAATTTCTCAGGGCTTGTCCTGAAGTTGACAAATGGGTATACTGAGCCTATGCTAACCTACTCTGCTAAACTCCTGTCCTCGCCCTCCTGGAACATCTGTCTACCCCAGTGGAACTCAAGGATATAGATTTGTGGAAGAGTAAACTAACCAAATAGAGTCTCTAATTTCATGTCAGGATCTGGCACAGAGTGAGTTCTGAATAAATATTTGATAATTTAATTATATTCCCACAGGGTTTTCAAAATGTCTAACAGTCCTTGATATTTGACAGTCAGAGCATAAAGTAACACAGAGAGACATTTGCTATCCAAATTATACTTTTTTTTCAAGCTTAGACTATTGCATAACCCATATTTTTTTTAAAAAAACTAGTTTTTAATGCTACTAATTGCTCCATTTTTTAAAACAAAATAGCAATCTTAAAAAAAATCAGGTAAGTTTCACCTGTAACAATAATGTAAACAGTAGTTGTAATTTTTCAGTTCTAAACTGGACTCAGATTTTATTTGTCACTAGTGAAATATTGTAAGTGATAAAGTCATTAGTCAAAATTATAAAATACATAGAAAGTAGATAATGAGTTTATCATCATTTATGGATCTTTGCTTCATGCCAATAAGATGTGAGTTCATTTGGAATTTGTAAAATTTAATTATTTATCTCTGAGGTATCACAAGTCAAAACAATATGTATCCAGAGCACCAATCATACATAACAGGTAAAATTTTTAGTTAAACTTGTGAATCAGTACCTGTATCCACTAAATAAGACTTAGTTTGTTAGTTTTCTTTTTTTTTTCTTCCTGTTACTACAGATGGAACACAGAGAGAAATCAACTATCTCCCCCAGGGCTTAAACTTGAAACCTCATACTTATGAGGGAGGTTCTGGGACCACTGAGCCAAATCTCCAGCCCTCAATCTTACTACTTCTATTCAATTTAAATTACTTGAATTTTAGGTAGAGCATTTAAGCAAGGGAAAAATAAAAGACATACCAGAAGGAAAAGAAAAATATCAAATTATTTATATTTGGAAATACTGTGATCTTTATCCTGGAAGAATTTAAAAATTTCACCAGGATATTTTAGATCTGATAAAACATATTCAACAAAGTAGCAACATATAAACAACTGGTATGAAGGATAATATAAATGATGATATAAGCAACTGATATAAACATTAAAGATCATAACATTTCTGCACACTAATAATGGACTCTCTGGGAATGATATCAGGAAAATAGTGCTCTTCACAATTACTACAAAATTGTAAAGTACTTAAGAATCAACCCAGTCAAAGAGGCAAAAGACTTTGCAATAAAATTACAAACATTGAACAAAGAAATTGAAGAGGATTCTGGAAGATGGGAAGACTTGTCATGTTCTTGGATCAGCAGCAATAATATTGTTGGAAGAACCACACAACTAAAATGAAATCCCTGTCAAAATACCAGTGACCCTCTCCACAGATCTAAAGAAAATCCTAAAATGCATATAAAAAATAGGAAAGACTCAGAATGGCTAAAGCAAGCAACAAAAAAAAATCCTGAAGGTATCACATTACCTAATTTAAAAATATTGAACATTGAATTTGATTGCTATGGAGGTATAGCAATCAGAACATCATGATAGTAGAATAAAAGCAGACATGTAGACCAATAGACTAGAATAGAGGACTCAGAAAGACCCAGTTACAGCCATCAGATTCTTGAGTAAGGACCTAAAATATATAGTGAAGAAATAAAAAGCCTATTTAACACATGGTACTTACAAATCTGGTTATCCACCGGCATGACATTGAAATGAGAACACTATTCCTTACCCTATGCAAATATCAAATTAAAATGGATCAAAGACCTAAACCTGAAGACCTGAAGTTGCTACACAAAAACATAGGGCAAACACTTCATGATATATGCATAAGCATTAACTTTTTGAATGGACTTAGGCAGTTAAGGTAAAAATAGCAAGAATTAACACATGGTCTTTCAAAAAAAGTAACTGTACATCAAAGGAAATAAATTATAGAGCAAAGACAAACAGCTTACAGATATTTTTCTATTTGAGGCTTGGTGCTTAGAACATATAAAGTCCTTTCACAACTTATCTCCAAAAGAACAAATAATCCAGTCATAATTGAAAGGTGAAGTGCATATGTACTTTGCAAAAGAAGAAACAAAAATGACCAATAATTATATGAAAAAAAGAACGATGAGCATTTTTAGCTATCAAGGAAGTGCAAACCAAACCTTCAGTGAGATTGCATTTCACTCCAGTGAGAATGGCTCCTTTCAAGAATACAAAAAACAGTAAGTATGCTAGGAAAAATTGAATTCTTATATACTGTTGGTAGGAATGTAAATTAGTACAATTACTAGGCAAATCAATATGAAGGTCCACCAAAAAACTAAAAATAAACCTCTCGTGTTTCTCACCTCTACCATTCTTTGATATATTGCCAAAGGCATTAGAGTCTTGGGTCTATAACGATTCCTTCACATCCATGTTTCTTGCAGAGCAAGTCACAATAGTCAAGATACAGCATCCATCTAAAACCCTATCACTAGATAAATGAATTAAAAGTGTACATGTACACAGTGGAATATTAGTCAGCAATAAAGAAGGCAGGAGCCACATCACTTGCAGGAAATTGGTTGGCAGGTCATCATTTTAAATGAAATAAACTAGACTCACGAAGAAAAATACCATACATTTTCCCTGAGACGTGAGATCAGAGACAGAAGAGTCATGAACCGAGTAGGGAGACTATTAGAGAAGAGGCTGGACATCAGAAGAGGGGCAAAGGAAAGCAAGGGGGTATTAATGGGAAGTGGATATGATCAAAGTAAATGATAAGCTCACATGAAAATGCCACATTGACACCCATGATCCTGCTTAAACTAATACGTCCTGGTAAAAAGAAGAAAAAATACAACAAATTTTAAGGATAAAATCCCAGGTTCCATTGCATCCTGTTTATTTTACTGATGAGCTTTGGCCTCGCTCTTCCTGTTGCATGCTTGGCGCAGGCCCATCTGTTCTTGTTCATGCTAGATTCCCACCGGATTCAGATTCTTCTCATGTCTGATTTCTGAGGAATGGTGGTTACCTGCCAGTCCTCATTTTCCACCTGAAACTGTTCATCACATTTATATGCTTAGGTCTTATATTAACTTACCTATAAAGATGTCAACATGTCTACATCCCAGATTAACTGGTCTCATTGGTGCGCTCAAATACTTAGCAGTTATGCACAATACAACATTTTTCATGTGGAGTTAATAAGTGGCCTCAGTATCTTTCACACCCATTAGTCTGTGAGTTCCTCAGGTGAAGCCTGTGCTTTCTCTTCCTTCATTATATCCACATCTTATTACAGATATTATAGAGAATTAATTGAATTGCATATTTTATAACAATAAAAAATCCCTCATTAATTACACTTGAGAATTGAGACATGTTCTATTGGAGCAGTGTGGACTCTCTGCCTTCAGCAAGTTCTGACAGGGAGGCAAAGCACTTCATTTCATGTTTTCCTAAGTTTTTTTAACATGTGCATCACTATCGTATCCATCATCTCACTTAAAAGTATAATCTCTGCCAAAGGAAACTTCACAATGAATTCTAGTAATATTTCTCTTGAAATTCCAGAAGTATTAATGTCCAAGGCCCTTATGTGCAAAAAGATCACATATTGTCATTCTCTAATATTTTATGGGCAATCATCAAGTAGAACTGTGACTGAACAGAAGCTCTACCATGTTCTTTTGCTATATGTGATGCGTCCACCAGGTGTTTGGCTTCAGACCATCCCACCAGCAGGAAGATTGAAACATGACTGCAGCTGACCCATAATCAATGTGGAAAGAGAGTAAAGGAAATTTTGTTATTTGAAAGCCACTTAGCAGTGTGTTTTATCCTAACTGATATAAGGCTCTGGTGACATTGCCCTGTAAGCAAAGTTCCCTGAGTAGGTTCAGAGGTCAATCTGAATGTGGAAGCCTTAACTATTTAAATTGCAGTGATGAGTGCATCTGAATTTGTTTTAGTTCTTCTTGAGGGAGGAGGTCATTTCAGAGACACTTAGGAATGCATGCGTGTGTGTGTGTGTGTGTGTTTGTGTGTGTGTAGGGGTGTCTGGCTCTTGTAGTTACTGTGGGACCTCTTGATGTACCCAGGATCTGAAGGCATACCCTCCAATGCAATAGGCATTCCCATTCCCACTGCCCTAGTGAAGGGAAACTCACCCACACAAACTAGTGAATCAAAAAAGATTCAAGCCATGTTCAGAATGAAGTTATGAAGCTCATCAGGTGTAATCGAAAAGTATGGTGCATGTTTAAAGAATCCATTGCAGTGAAAGACACATTGCCCTCAGTCCTCTGAAGACACTCCACTCATGTGTATCATCATTCTTGCCACTTTCCAAAGCTATCCCACAAGTCCGCTCTTGTGGGTGTTTTTACCCTTGCTTGCATTTCTATTTGATGTCCTGAATTAATTCAAAACATTTACTCACGTTTGTCTAGTCAAAGCAATTTTGACTTTGAGGAAGAGCTAGGGGTCACCAGCTTCAGTAAGGTAGATGAGAACATGTAATAATGTTTTTATTTGATGTAAATTACTGTAAATGTTTTAAATCCATTAAAGACATTAAGGTTACAGTAACAACAAAACTACGGACATTAACCAGGATTCCCAGAACCATTTCAGAAAATGACAAAAGTGACAGAATAAGAATCCATGAAGAAAAGGTGGATATTTTGACAGGACTTAGCAAGGTATTTTTTACTGTGATAAAGTTTCAAAATTTAGAACATTTTGATGAGGTTAGGTGTGTTAAGGGTAGTTTCACTAGGGATGAACAGCAGGAAAGGGGAAGAAGGGAAAGGAAAAATTGAAGATAAGAGGAAAAAATGGAAACAAAGTTTATGTATATATGGGGAGAGGAGATTACAGGAATGGAGAAAGTCAAAAGCAAGATTATCATGTACAGGTGCAAATTCACCAATGTTGAATGTGATCATAAATCTCACCCAAAATGTACTAATAAATGCAATAAATTAAAAAATTAAACATTCATAATTTTCTAATCATACTATGTGTACTAGAAATTGAATCTTTCACAGATTATACAATTTCCTATATTTTAGAATATTCTATTTGTATTTCTAGATTTCCAGTAAAATCTTTATTCAGAAATGCATTATGGGCATGGGGTTGTGGCTGCTCAGTGTACTGCTCCAGTCTGCCAAGCAAAAAGTCCTGACTGAGTTCAATCCCCAGTACAGAAAAAATAAAAAAGAAAGTCACTAAGTTTCTGATTTTATGGTCTGTTCTCAAGCCAATGCTTCATCTAATGTGTAGCACTAGGAGATTCTGTTCCAGACGTGCAGGATTCTGCCCCACCAAGATTTTACTTATTACTACCATTGGTAAAATAGATTCATTCCCAGTTTTTTAATTGTGTTGTCTTGCCATTTACAAAACACTGATTTTCTTTAGGCATTGACTCTGCTAAATGTTGCCCATCTGCACCCAGACTTGAAAGCTCTTCTGCCTTTTGTCTGACAATACTGTGCACACTTCGATCTTTATTATAAACTGACCTTACCACTTCATAATCATCCAGATTGCCTGCTCTCACTTTCCTCCACACTCTCTCTGATTCCGAAAGAGCTGCTTCTAAAGAGAACTAATACTGTCTTCCAAAGAGGTGTTAGTCATTTATTCAGAAGTGAATGAGGCTTTTCAACTCATTAGATGGATAAAACTCCGTGCTAGGCCTCCTGGCCTTGTAAGCTCCTTAGTAGTTGCTGTTTCCTGTCTGCTCATTCATCCTCTGGCATCACTGCTTCACGTTTCTCTCCTTCCATTGCTCTTGAACTTAGCATTTAATGGACATGTTTCCCAGTTGTGCTGGGCACTGCTGTAATGGTACTGGCCTCACTGCTTTTAGCGCTGCTCCTAATTTGAAATAACTGAATATTGTTGCAATACTTCCACTCTTCCCTACTTATTTAATTGGTATCATTTTTGATTCATACTTTGAAAGAAGTATTTATCAGAGCATTTATATGTTCTGGTGGAATCCAAGTATTCTCAACAGTATTGAACTTTAAAAGTCAGGCAACTGAGAGACCTTACATTATCATCCCCTAAGATCTTTATTCTAAGAAGGCCAGGCTGATTGGATGACTCAAAGCACAGGCTTTTCCTGTGGTTCAGGAAAAGATCAAATGAAAGGATCCATGACCTAATTTTAGACCATGAAGTAGGTTACATGATCCAGTGACATAGGTAGTCACTCTCAAAAGCAGCAAAAAAAAATCCAGGAGACTAAACCTATTTTCTTCTTCCCCTCAATGGATTGATTGTATATATGATCTGAGTCACTGGATGCTTTCTTAGCCTTTTATTTAATTTCTTTCTATCAAGCCCAAGAAAACCATATGAGTGATAATAGGCACAGAAAAAAATCACATGATCAGTGTTTTTGACACCTGCCTTGTGAGTGCAAGGTCCCGAGTTTGATCCCTGGTACAAAAAAAAAAAAAAAAAAAAAAAAAAAAAGAAAGAAAAACATTACTTCTTTTTTTATGTGTGTGTCGGCAATCTTTCTAACACTCATTCCTTACCTGTAGTTAATTTTTTGCATTCATTTTAGAGTTCATGAGATGCTGTATCAAACATTTTTCTAAAATCCAAATGTATTACATCTCCCACACCACGTTCATTCACTAATTTTGTAATTCAATTGGCATGAACTGCTGCTGTTTATTGGTCAATTGTGCTTAAGTCCTAAGTAGGGCTCAATGCAAATTTTATGAAGAAAGTTTTATGTAGAAAACTTTATACTGGTTTTGTTCAGAGACTTTATTCCAGCACATAGCTGCTACCTATTTCCTGAAAACCAGAAAGAACAACACAGATTTTTATGGAGCTATTGTTGTCTTTTATAACACTCTTTTATTCATCTGTCACCCCTATATTTTGTTAGCTTTTTATTACATTTACTATATGAGCAATGCCTCTGTGCCTATTTTCATATAGTACCAGTTTTAACAAAAGTATTAATATGTAAAGGGACAAGAAAAATAAAGATTCATATAGCATCTCCACTGAAAGTGAAGAGCAGTTCCTTGGTTATTGTTACACAACTTAACTCTGTGTACCAGTCATAGAATTTAAGAAAGATATCGTTGCAGTTTATCTCCTAATGATTTTATTGCTATAGACTTTTCACTTTTACTTGACCATATTTTAATACTCACTTTGTGCTGATATAGACTTCAGCCAGTTCTCTTGGAGTCTGAGCTGCAGAACCTCAGAATATGAAGACCTGAGATTAAGTCTGTATAGAAATAAGAGCAGATAACATCAGTGCATATTACTTGATTTCCATATAAATATTATCCCTTTTGAAAGGGGAAAAACATGGGCACAGAGAGAAACACACAGAGGCAAGAATATGCAGAGACACAGTGAAGCGGTCCACCTTCTGGCCCCCAGAATGTCCAAACTCTGCCAACACCTTAATTCTGAACCTCTGTTCTCTGGAATTTTGAGATAAGAATTTCCTGTGATTTTAGGTCAATATTTAAGTTTTATTATGTGAATCTAGACTCTAATACAGGACCTGGTCTCTTGAGACATTATTTTGCTCTCATCAGTGTTTTTCTCAGGTTCTGCAACATGCTAAATATTTCTGGCTACTACTAATCACTGCTTTAATGCATGCATACTACTTCATGAAACTATAATGTATATTCAAGGAAATGGAAGGACAGAAACAACATCTCTTTATTTAAAATTATTATTTTAGTGCACATTCATAACACAAATTGTTTACTTTCATTTAGAGAGTCAGTATACATACTTAACATATATTGAATCCTTTTACTCCCTCCTCTGTTCTTCCTCTGTCTCTAAATCCCCTTCACTCCTTTCCATTTTTTTTTTTTTTGGTTCACATTTGTGACACATGATAATTATACTCATTGTGGGGGTATTTGATACGTGTGTGTAACATATTTTATTATTTTTGAGTCCTATTTCTCTCTCACATTTTTCTCACTCTTAATCTCTTGCACCCTTTTCCAACTGTAAAAGATCTACCTATTTTCTTTTATTTGTCTTTTATCTTGTTCTTTATTTATATCTTGAATTTTTCATAGGATAGAAATCATATGGTATTTAAACTAGTGTGTCTAATTTGTTTCATTTAACACTGTGCTTTCAAATTGCACTTACTTTCCTACAAATGACTCAACTGTATGCTTCTTTACAGCAGAGTAGCATTCTACGATGTATAGACACCATATTTTCTTTTTCCATTCACTGGTTGATGAGCACATAGGCTGCTTTCAAGACTTCACTGTTATAAATTGTGCTGCTATAAACATTGGTGTACATGTACCAGTGTGAAGTGATGCTTTAGTCTCTTGGGAACTCCCTAGTAGGGGAATGGATTGAATGAATTTCTATTGTTGGTTTTTTGG
Organism: Petromus typicus; assembly: GCA_004026965.1. Taxonomy (NCBI): domain Eukaryota; kingdom Metazoa; phylum Chordata; class Mammalia; order Rodentia; family Petromuridae; genus Petromus; species Petromus typicus. The sequence continues at coordinate 47,353 of PVIR01000546.1, forward strand.
AGGAATCTTTCTACTTACTTCCACGATGGTGGTACTAATTTCCAGTTTCCTCAATAGTGTAGAGGGATCCTTTATCATCACAGCTTGACCAGTATTTGTTGTAATTTGATGTACTGCTGATTACCATTCTTTCTGGTGGAAGCCGAAATCTCAGTGTTGCATTAATTTGCATTTCTCTAATGGCCAGACACTGAATTGTTTTTCCTGTACTTATTGCTCATTTGTGGTTTTTTCCCTATTTATTTCAGTTACCCATGTTTTTTGATTGAGTCTTCTATTTTGAGCTCTTTTTATATTCTAAAAAATAATACACTGAAGAATAGCTGTCAAAATTTTCCCTCATTTTCAAGTTGTTTCTTCAGTAATAGTGAATATGTTTGTTTTGCTCTTGATGTTAGAAGGAATGCTTTCATTTCATTCTCAAGTCAATGTAATGTTGGCCATTGATTTGTCTTATACAATATTTTTCAGATTCAGGAAAGATCCTTCTATGTCTATTTCTTTTGAGAGTTTTATCATCAATGGGTGTGGATTATATAAAAGCTTTTTCTGCAAATATTGGTATGACCAAGCAAATTTTGTCCTACTTTCTGCTTATGTAATGTATTACATTTATTGATTTGTATGTTATGAGCCATCCTTGCACTTCTGATATGAAACTTACTCAGTTGTGATACTTACTCCTTTTGATGATTGTTGTATCTATTTGTCATTATCTAATGGAGGGTTTTGCATCTATATTTAGTAAGGGGATTTGCCTATAATTTTCTTTTTAAATTAGATCTTTGTCTTGTTTGGGAGTCATAGTTGTGCTAGTTCCCAGTGATTAGTTTGAAAGCACTCCATTTTTGATTTAATTAAAATTTTTAAGAAGCATTGGTGTTACAAACTTCTTGGACATTAACAGAATTCTGCAGTGAGTTTATATATTTCTGGGCTTTTTTGATTTTCTATGTTCTTGTTCTTGTTCTTGTTCTTTTGTTTTGTTTTGTTGATACCTCTTCAATTTCATTGTTTGTCTAAGTAATCAGAATGTTTATGTCTTCTTTCTTCAGTTTTGGTAATTCATATGTGTCTAGAAATATAACCATTTCTTCAAGATTCTCTGAATTTTAGAGTACAGTTTTATAGCCGTAGATACTTATGATGTTTTGGTTTCCAGCAGTGTTTGTTATGAGTTCACCTTTTCCATTTCTAATTGTATTGATGTAATTCCTAGTCTCCTTTTACCAAATTTGGCTAAAGGTTCACTTGTTTTTCTTATTATTTCAAGAACTAGCCCTTTGACTCCTTATTTTTAGTTTCAGTTTCATTAATTTCTGCTCTTATATTGATGCTTTTCCTCCCTATACTTGGTTTAAGTTTTCACTTTTTAAGTAACTTGAAGTTCATTATTGGGTTATTTATTTGCACATCTGTTTTTCTAATGTGAGCACTAATTGCCAAGAACTTCCCTCTAAGAACCATTTTCATTATGTTCTATAGGTTCTGCTGTTTTATCCTGGCTTTGTCATTTGGTTCCAGAAATTGTTCAATATCTTCCTTTTTTTCTGTGACCCACATAGTGTTCATTATTAAGGTATAAGTTTCAAGGTCCTTACAAATTTCTGGAATTTATTTTGGGATTGATTTCTACGTTCAATACACAATGTACTAATAGTATTCATGGGATGGTTTTGATTCTGTATTTATTGAAGTAGACTTTGCAGACTAGTATATGATCAGTTTTGGAGAAAGTACTGAACTCTGCTGAGAAAGTGTACTCTGTTGCAATAGAGTAAGACACTGTAAATATTTGTGGGGTTCACTGATTGAAAGGTGTGGGTTTGCTCCGGTATTTCTTTGTTAATTTTTTGTTTAATTAATCTGTCTCCCTCTAAATGGAGTATTCAGGTCACCCACTATCATTGTATTGATGTTGGCTTGAGTTTTTTATATGCTGAGCAGTGTTTGTTTTATAACATTATACACTTCAATATGCAGTGGACATATATCTACAGTTGTTATCATATCCTGTTGAATTGTTCCCTTAGCTGATTTGTAGCAATTGTCTCTCTCTCTCTTATGATCAGTTTTAGCTTGAAGTTTACTTTGTCGGGATGTTTACTTTGTCCTTGCTTTTAGGGTTGTGAGGGTGAAATACTGTTTTTCGTACTTTGACTTTTAGTCTCTACCTTTCTTTTTGATTAGATGAGTTTCATGAATGCAAGATAATTGTTTGATTTTGTTTTTGACCCAGTCTGTCAATCAGTGTGTTTTAATTGGAGACTTGAAGCTATTTATATTGAAACTTATAACTGGAAGGTATTGATTTATTCTTGTCCTTGCATTCGTTTTCTGTTGATGACTCCTTTATTTTTCCTTTCTGTTTAACTACTTGCCTTGCTTGATGTATATGTTCCTTCTGATTTTTTGGCTTTGTTATTTCTGTTCAGTATATTCTTGAATATTTTTTGGAATGCTGGGTTGATGTGCATGCATCTCATAAGTTGTCCTTTGTCATGGAATGTCCTTATTTCTATACCAATTTGAAAGACAGTTTTGAGGGATACCTTATTCTGGGCTGGAAGTTGATTGCTTTTGGGGCTTGGAACTGTGTTTTGTCCAGAGGGAAAGAGAGCTTGCCTTGCCACAGTGAGTGCTGATAAAGGTGCTTCTGGGAGACAGCAATCCCCCGTGTTTTGGAGAAAGTAGGGAGAAAGGAGCCAGCTGACACCAGCATCTGCCCTATGCAGTACCAGTTTGTTCCCTTAGGCCATTAGCAGGCTCTCAAGGAAGCTACTCCTTGTAGGACCGCAGAAAAGATACCCTGTGTTCAATAGTTTTCCAGTTCTTAAGATGATGTGTTATTTGTAGTGACTTTGAGAAAGACTGGGAACCCAGAAGGTCACTCTTCTATACAGATGTTAGTTACTTGACGGAGTTGCTTCTCATATACTATACAAGGGTTTGAGAAGACTGGGTAAGCTCTCCAGCCCTTTTACAGGCATGGTATATGGGCACCAATAAAGAGACAACTCTTGAATGATCTCTGCTGGGCTCAGAATTTTAAATGAAGTGATACAGAATAGCAAGACAGTTGGTGATCATTGATTTCAACACAAATGACCAGAGTATAAACATTTCATGTTACTAGGATTTTTAAAAGGAAATTTCATATTATTTATATCAGTTATGGCATCTACTCACTGTAACTCTACTAAATTATCTTTCTACTTAAAACAGAGTAGTCCAGCATTCACCTTCCTGGGGACATATCTAAAGTTTATAAATTTTTAAATCTATCCAGTCCAAACTCACAGGAATCTATACAGATATGTTCTTAATTCTACCATTTC